>JAUMJM010000281.1:0-31151 GCA_033558235.1 Neomorphus geoffroyi
CCATAGTGACCCCCCCAGACCCATAGGGCCCCCCAGATCCATAGTGACCCCTCACACCCATAGAGACCCCCAGACCCATAGTGACCCCCCAGACCCATAGAGACCCCCCAGACCCATAGGGACTCCCCCAGATCCATAGTGACCCCCAAATCCATAGGGACCCCCAGCCCCATAGGGACCCCCCAGATCCATAGGGACCTCATCCTCCACCCATGGGGACCCCCCAGACCTATAGGGCCCCCAGATCCATAGGGACCCCCAGATCCATAGTGACCCCCCCAGACCCATAGAGACCCCCAGACCCATAGTGACCCCCCAAATCCATAGTGACCCCCAAATCCATAGGGACCCCCCCAGATCCATAGTGACCCCCAAATCCATAGGGACCCCAGATCCATAGGGACCCCCCCAGATCCATAGGGACCCCCAAATCCATAGGGACCCCAGCCCCACAGGGACCCCCCAGACCCATAGGGCCCCCCAGATCCATAGTGACCCCCCCAGACCATAGGGACCCCCAGATCCGTAGTGACCCCCCAGACCAATAGGGACCCCCAGACCCATAGGGACCCCCAGATCCATAGAGACCCCCCAGATCCATAGGGACCCCCCGGACCCATAGTGACCCCCAGATCCATAGGGTCCCCCAGATCCATAGGGACCCCCAGACCCATAGGGACCCCCCAGATCCATAGGGACCCCGAGATCCATAGGGACCCCCAGATCCATAGTGACCCCCAAATCCATAGGGACCCCGAGATCCATAGGGACCCCCCCAGATCCATAGGGACCCCCAAATCCATAGGGACCCCCAGCCCCACAGGGACCCCCCCAGACCCATAGGGCCCCCCCAGATCCATAGTGACCCCCCAGACCCATAGGGACCCCCAGATCCGTAGTGACCCCCCAGACCAATAGGGACCCCAGACCCATAGGGACCCCCAGATTCCATAGAGACCCCCCCAGATCCATAGGGACCCCCCGGACCCATAGTGACCCCCAGCCCCATAGGGTCCCCCAGATCCATAGGGACCCCCAGCCCCATAGGGACCCCCCAGATCCATAGGGACCCCGAGATCCATAGGGACCCCCAGATCCATAGGGACCCCCCGGCCCCATAGGGACCCCCCAGATCCATAGTGACCCCCCAGACCCATAGTGACCCCAGATCCATAGTGACCCCCAGACCCATAGTGACCCCCCAGACCCATAGAGACCCCCAGACCCATAGGGACCCCAGATCCATAGTGACCCCCCCAGACCCATAGAGACCCCCAGACCCATAGTGACCCCCAGACCCATAGGGACCCCCCAGATCCATAGGGACACCCCAGACCCATAGTGACCCCCAAATCCAATAGGGACCCCCAGATCCATAGGGACCCCCCCCAGATCCATAGGGACCCCCAAATCCATAGGGACCCCCAGCCCCACAGGGACCCCCCAGACCCATAGGGCCCCCCAGATCCATAGTGACCCCCCAGACCCATAGGGACCCCCAGATCCGTAGTGACCCCCCCAGACCAATAGGGACCCCCAGACCCATAGGGACCCCCAGATCATAGTGACCCCCAAATCCATAGGGGAACCCCCCCAGCCCCATAGGGACCCCCCAGATCCATAGTGACCCCCAAATCCATAGGGACCTCCCAGACCCATAGGGACCCCCAGACCCATAGAGACCCCCAGACCCTTAGGGACCCCCCAGACCCATAGGGTCCCCCCAGAGCCATAGTGACCCCCCAGACCCTTAGAGACCCCCTGGCCCCATAGGGACCCCCCCGTCCCCCTAGCGCCTCGTGTCCCCGCAGCGAAGGTGCAGGAGGAGCTGCAGCGGGTGCTGGGGCGCAGCCGCGCGCCCCGCCTGGCGACCGCGCCCGCATGGCCTACACGGACGCGGTGCTGCACGAGGTGCAGCGCTGCAGCGACCTCATCCCCATGGACGTCCCCCACGCCACCCACGCGCGACGCGCGCTTCGCGGCTTCCCTCATCCCCAAGGTGCGGCGGCGGCGGTCGGGCGCGGGCTGCGCGGGGTGCTGCTGCGCGGGTGCTGTTGAGTGGGTGCTGTTTGAGTGGGTGCTGCTGCGCGCGGTGTTGCGCACGGGTGCTGCTGCGCTGGGTGCTGTTTGAGTGGGTGCTGCTGCATGGGTGCTGTTTGAGTGGGTGCTGTTTGAGTGGGTGCTGCTGCGTGGGTGCTGTTTGAGTGGGTGCTGCTGCGCGGGTGCTGTTTGAGTGGGTGCTGTTTGAGTGGGTGCTGCTTGAGTGGGTGCTACTGCGCAGGTGCTGCTGCGTGGGTGCTGTTTGAGTGGGTGCTGTTTGAGTGGGTGCTGCTGCGCAGGTGCTGCTGCGGTGGGTGCTGTTTGAGTGGGTGCTTCTGCGTGGGTGCTGCGGCGCGGGGTGCTGTTTGAGTGGGTGCTGCTGCGCGGGTGTTGCTGCGTGGGTGCTGTTTCAATGGGTGCTGCTGCGCGGGTGCTGCTGCGCGAGTGCTGTTTGAGTGGGTGCTGCTGCGTGGGTGCTGCTGCATGGGTGCTGCTGCATGGGTGCTGTTTGTGCAGGTGCGGCTGCATGGGTGCTGTTTGAGTGGGTGCTGCTGCGCGAGTGCTGCTGCGCGAGTGCTATTTGAGTGGGTGCTGCTGCATGGGTGCTGCTGCGTGGGTGCTGTTTCAATGGGTGCTGCTGCGCGGTGTGCTGCTGCGCGAGTGCTGTTTGAGTGGGTGCTGCTGCGTGGGTGCTGCTGCATGGGTGCTGTTTGTGCAGGTGCGGCTGCATGGTTGCTGTTTGAGTGGGTGCTGCTGCGCGGGTGCTGCTGAGTGGGTGCTGCTGCGCGGGTGCTGCTGCCATGGGTGCTGCTGCGCGGGGTGCTGCTGCCGGGTGCTGATTGAGTGGGTGCTGCTGCGTGAGTGCTGCTGCGGCGGGTGCTGATTGAGTGGGTGCGGCTGCGCGGGTGCGGCTGCGTGGGTGCTGTTTGAGTGGGTGCTGTTTGAGTGGGTGCTGCTGCGCGGGTGCTGTTTGAGTGGGGTGCTGTTGCGCGGGTGCTGCTGCGCGGGTGCTGCTGCGTGGGTGCTGTTTGACTGGGTGCTGCTGCGCGGGTGCTGTTGACTGGGTGCTGCTGCGCGGGTGCTGGTTTCAGTGGGTGCTGCTGCGCGGGTGCTGTTTGAGTGGGTGCTGTTTGCGCGGGTGCGGCTGCGCGGGTGCTGTTTGAGTGGGGTGCTGTTTGAGTGGGTGCTGCTGCGTGGGTGCTGTTTCAGTGGGTGCTGCTGCGGCGAGTGCTGCTGCGCGGGTGCTGTTTGAGTGGGTGCTGCTGCGCGGGTGCTTTTTGAGTGGGTACTGCTGCACGGGTGCTGTTTGAGTGGGTGCTGCTGCGCGGGTGCTGCTGCGTGGGTGCTGCTGCGTGGGTGCTGTTTGAGTGGGTGCTGCGCGGGTGCTGCTGCGCGGGTGCTGCTGCGTGGGTGCTGTTTGAGTGGGTGCTGCTGCATGGGCGCTGTTTGAGTGGGTGCTGTTTGAGTGGGTGCTGCTGCGCGGGTGCTGTTTGAGTGGGTGCTGCTGCGTGAGTGCTGTTTGAGTGGGTGCTGCTGCGCGGGTGCTGCTGCGTGGGTGCTGTTTGAGTGGGTGCTGTTTGAGTGGGTGCTGCTGCGCGGGTGCTGCTGCGTGGGTGCTGTTTGAGTGGGTGCTGTTTGAGTGGGTGCTTTTGAGTGGGTGCTGTTTGAGTGGGTGCTGCTGCGCGGGTGCGGCTGCGCGGGTGCTGTTTTGAGTGGGTGCTGTTTGAGTGGGTGCTTTTGAGTGGGTGTTGTTTGAGTGGGTGCTGCTGCGCGGGTGCTCTTGAGTGGGTGCTGCTGCACGGGTGCTGTTTCAGTGGGTGCTGTTTGAGTGGGTGCTGCTGTGCGGGTGCTGCTGTGCGGGCACGGCTGCGTGGGTGCTGTTTGAGTGGGTGCTGCTGCGCGAGTGCTGTTTGAGTGGGTGCTGCTATGCGGTGCTGCTGCGCGGGTGCTGTTGAGTGGGTGCTGCTGCGCGGGTGCGGCTGCGCGGGTGCTGTTTGAGTGGGTGCTGTTTGAGTGGGTGCTGCTGCGCGGGTGCTGTTTGAGGTGGGTGCTGCTGCATGGGTGCTGTTTGAGTGGGTGCTGTTTGAGTGGGTGTTGCTGCGCGGGTGCTGTTTGAGTGGGTGCTGTTTGAGTGGGTGCTGCTGCGCGGGTGCTGCTGCGCGGGTGCTGTTTGAGTGGGTGCTGTTTGAGTGGGTGCTGTTTGAGTGGGTGCTACTGCGTGGGTGCTGCTGCGTGGGTGCTGTTTGAGTGGGTGCTGCTGCATGGGTGCTGCTGCGCGAGTGCTGTTTGAGTGGGTGCTGCTGCAGGGGGTGACGCTGCGTGAGCCCTGCTGCACGGGTGCTTCTTCGTGGGACGGCTGCGTGGGTGCTGTTTGAGTGGGTGCTGTTTGAGTGGGTGCTGCTGCATGGGCGCTGTTTGAGTGGGTGCTGCTGCGCGGGTGCTGCTGCGCGGGTGCTGCTGCGCGGGTGCCTGTTTGAGTGGGTGCTGTTTGAGTGGTGCTGTTTGAGTGGGTGCTCTTTGAGTGGTGCTACTGCGTGGGTGCTGCTGCGCGGGTGCTGTTTGAGTGGGTGCTGTTTGAGTGGGTGCTGTTTGAGTGGGTGCTGTTTGAGTGGGTGCTACTGCGTGGGTGCTGCTGCGTGGGTGCTGTTTGAGTGGGTGCTGTTTGAGTGGGTGCTGCTGCGCGGGTGCTGCTGCGCGGGTGCTGTTTGAGTGGGTGCTGTTTGAGTGGGTGCTGCTGCGTGGGTGCTGCTGCGCGGGTGCTGTTTGAGTGGGTGCTGTTTGAGTGGGTGCTACTGCGTGGGTGCTGCTGCGTGGGTGCTGTTTGAGTGGGTGCTGCTGCATGGGTTGCTGCTGCGCGAGTGCTGTTTGAGTGGGTGCTGCTGCAGGGGTGACGCTGCGTGAGCCCTGCTGCACGGGTGCTTCTTCGTGGGAACGGCTGCGTGGGTGCTGTTTGAGTGGGTGCTGCTGTGTGGGTGCTGTTTGAGTGGGTGCTGCTGCGCGGGTGCTGCTGCGTGGGTGGTGTTTGAGTGGGTGCTGTTTGAGTGGGTGCTGCTGCGCAGGTGCTGCTGCGTGGGTGCTGCTGCGTGGGTGCTGTTTGAGTGGGTGCTACTGCGTGGGTGCTGCTGCGCGGGTGCTGTTTGAGTGGGTGCTGTTTGAGTGGGTGCTACTGCGTGGGTGCTGCTGCGTGGGTGCTGTTTGAGTGGGTGCTGCTGCATGGGTGCTGCTGCGCGAGTGCTGTTTGAGTGGGTGCTGCTGCAGGGGTGACGCTGCGTGAGCCCTGCTGCACGGGTGCTTCTTCGTGGAACGGCTGCGTGGGTGCTGTTTGAGTGGGTGCTGTTTGAGTGGGTGCTGCTGCATGGGCGCTGTTTGAGTGGGTGCTGCTGCGCGGGTGCTGTTTGAGTGGGTGCTGTTTGAGTGGGTGCTGTTTGAGTGGGTGCTACTGCGTGGGTGCTGCTGCGCGGGTGCTGTTTGAGTGGGTGCTGTTTGAGTGGTGCTGTTTGAGTGGGTGCTGTTTGAGTGGGTGCTACTGCGTGGGTGCTGCTGCGTGGGTGCTGTTTGAGTGGGTGCTGTTGAGTGGGTGCTGCTGCGCGGGTGCTGCTGCGCGGGTGCTGTTTGAGTGGGTGCTGTTTGAGTGGGTGCTACTGCGTGGGTGCTGCTGTGCGGGTGCTGTTTGAGTGGTGCTGTTTGAGTGGGTGCTACTGCGTGGGTGCTGCTGCGTGGGTGCTGTTTGAGTGGGTGCTGCTGCATGGGTGCTGCTGCGCGAGTGCTGTTTGAGTGGGTGCTGCTGCAGGGGTGACGCTGCGTGAGCCCTGCTGCACGGGTGCTTCCTCGTGGGAACGGCTGCGTGGGTGCTGTTTGAGTGGGTGCTGCTGCGCGGGTGCTTGCTGCGCGGGTGCTGCTGCGCGGGTGCTGCTGCGTGGGTGCTGTTTGAGTGGGTGCTGCTGTGCAGGGTGCTGTTTGAGTGGGTGCTCTTTGAGTGGGTGCTGCTGCGCGGGTGTTGCTGCACGGGTGCTGCTGCGTGGGTGCTGTTTGAGTGGGTGCTACTGCGCGGGTGCTGTTTGAGTGGGTGCTGTTTGAGTGGGTGCTGTTTGAGTGGGTGCTGCTGCGCGGGTTGCTGCTGCGCGGGTGCTGTTTGAGTGGGTGCTGTTTGAGTGGGTGCTGCTGCGTGGGTGCTGTTTGCGTGGGTGCTGTTTGAGTGGGTGCTGCTGCGCGGGTGCTGTTTGAGTGGGTGCTGTTTGAGTGGGTGCTGCTGCACAGGTGCTGCTTGCATGGGTGCTGCTGCGCGGGTGCTGCTTGCATGGGTGCTGCTGCGCGAGTGCTGTTTGAGTGGGTGCTGCTGCGTGGCTGCTGTATGCGTGGGTGCTGTTTGAGTGGGTGCTGCTGCGTGGGCGCGGCTGCGCGGGTGCTGCTGCACGGGTGCTGTTTGAGTGGGTGCTGCTGCGCTGGGTGCTGCTGCATGGGTGCTGTTTGTGCGGGTGCAGCTGCGCGGGTGCTGCTGGAGTGAGTGCTGCTGCGTGGGTGCTGCTGCATGGGTGCTGCTGCGTGGGTGCTGCGGCACGGGTATGGCTGCGTGGGTGCTGTTTGAGTGGTGCTGCTGCGCGGGTGCTGCTTGCATGGGTGCTGCTGCGCGGGTGCTGTTTGAGTGGGTGCTGTTTGAGCGGGTGCTGTTTGAGTGGGTGCTGTTTGAGTGGGTGCTGCTGCGTGGGCGCAGCTGTGCGGGTGCTGCTGCGCGAGTGTTGTTTGAGTGGGTGCTGCTGTGTGGGTGCTGCTGCGTGGGTGCTGTTTGAGTGAGTGCTGCTGCGCGGGTGCTGCTGCGTGGGCGCAGCTGTGCGGGTGCTGCTGCGCGAGTGTTGTTTGAGTGGGTGCTGTTTGAGTGGGTGCTGCTGCGTGGGCGCAGCTGTGCGGGTGCTGCTGCGCGAGTGTTGTTTGAGTGGGTGCTGCTGTGTGGGTGCTGCTGCGCGGGTGCTGTTTGAGTGAGTGCTGCTGCGCGGGTGCTGTTGAGTGGGGTGCTGCTGCGCGGGTGCTGCAGAGGTGCCCCCTCCTCCCCCCCCCCCAGGGCACCGACGTGTACCCCCTGCTCAGCTCCGCCCTGCACGACCCCTCCCACTTCAAACACCCCGAAACCTTCGACCCCCGAAACTTCCTGGATGAAAACGGCGCCTTCAAACGCAACGAGGCCTTCGTGCCCTTCTCCTCAGGTACCCCCCCCCCCCAGGGACCCCCCCTCTCAGGGACCCCCCCCCAAAAATTCCCTCCTGAACCCCCAAACCCCCAATCCCACCCCGGACCCCATTGGGGGACCCCCCTAACCCCCCCCCAAAGGGACCCCCTTGACCCTCCCTATGACCCCCCCAAGGACCCCCCCTCTCAGGGACCCCCCCAAAAAAATTCCCCTCCTGAACCCCCAATCCCCCCTGAACCCCCAATCCCACCAACCCTCCCTATGACCCCCATGGGGGGGCTCTGCCCCCCCCCCCAGGACCCCCCCTCTCAGGGACCCCCCCCCAAAAATTCCCTCCTGAACCCCCAACCCCCCCCCCCGAACCCCCAATCCCACCCTGGACCCCATTGGGGACCCCCCCACAAAGGGACCCCCTTAACCCTCCCTATGACCCCCATGGGGGGGCTCTGCCCCCCCCCCCAGGACCCCCCCTCTCAGGGGACCCCCCCCAAAAAATTCCCTCCTGAACCCCCAACCCCCCCCCCCTGAACCCCCAATCCCACCCTGGACCCCATTGGGGACCCCCCCCCCCCAACCCCCCCCCCCCCCAAAGGGACTCCCTTAACCCTCCCTATGACCCCCATGGGGGGGCTCTGCCCCCCCCCCCCCAGACCCCCCTCTCAGGGACCCCCCCCCAAAAATTCCCCCCTGAGCCCCCAACCCCCCCCATCCCACCCCGGACCCCATTGGGGACCCCCCCCCCAACCCCCCCCCCCCCCCCAAAGGGACTCCCTTAACCCTCCCTATGACCCCCATGGGGGGGCTCTGCACCCCCCCAGGACCCCCCCTCTCAGGGACCCCCCCCCAAAAATTCCCTCCTGAACCCCCAACCCCCCCCCCCGAACCCCCAATCCCACCCTGGACCCCATTGCGGACCCCCCCACAAAGGGACCCCCTTAACCCTCCCTATGACCCCCATGGGGGGGCTCTGCCCCCCCCCCCAGGACCCCCCCTCTCAGGGACCCCCCCCAAAAAATTCCCTCCTGAACCCCCAACCCCCCCCCCTGAACCCCCAATCCCACCCTGGACCCCATTGGGGACCCCCCCCCAACCCCCCCCCCCCCCCCAAAGGGACTCCCTTAACCCTCCCTATGACCCCCATGGGGGGGGCTCTGGCCCCCCCCAATGACCCCCGGTGACCCCAGGACCCCATGGGGGACCCTTTTAACCCCTTCAGCTCCTCCTGGGACCCCCATAGCCCCCCCCCAATGACCCCCAGGATCTCATGGGGACCCCTTTAACCCCCCCCTCAATGACCCCCAGTGACCCCCAGGACCCCACGGGGCCACCTTTAACCCCCCCCAAATGACCCCCAGGACCCCATGGGGACCCTTTTAACCCCCTCAGCTCCCCCTGGGACCCCCATAGCCCCCCCCCCAGTGACCCCCAGTGACCCCCCAGGACCCCATGGGGACCCCCTTTGACCCCCCCCAGTGACCCTCAGGACCCATGGGGACCCTTTTAACCCCCTCAGCTCCCTCTGGGACCCCCATAGCCCCCCCCCAATGACCCCCAGGATCTCATGGGGACCCCTTTAACCCCCCCTCAGTGACCCCCAGTGACCCCCAGGACCCCATGGGGACCCCTTTGACCCCCCCCAATGACCCCCAGTGACCCTCAGGACCCCATGGGGACCCTTTTAACCCCCTCAGCTCCCCCTGGGACCCCCATAGCCCCCCCCCAATGACCCCCCCCCCCCGTGCCTCCCCCCCCCCAGGGAAGCGCGTGTGCCTGGGGGAGTCCCTGGCGAGGCAGGAGCTCTTCCTCTTCTTCACGTCGGTGCTGCAGCACCTGCGGCTGCAGCCCCTGGACCCCCCCGAGCTGCTGCCCACCTCCCCCCGGGAGAGCGGCTTCGCCAACATCCCCCCCGTGTACCGCCTGCGCGTGCTGGAGAGATGAGACCCCCCCCCGGGACCCCCCCAAAACAGGGAACCCCCCGGCACCCCCTATCTGGGACCCCCCCCGAACCAGGACCCCCCCTGTACCCCCCCCCGGGATCCCCCCAAAACAGGGAACCCCCCGGCACCCCCTATCTGGGACCCCCCTCGAACCAGGACCCCCCCTGTACCCCCCCCCGGGATCCCCCCAAAACAGGGAACCCCCCGGCACCCCCTATCTGGGACGCCCCCGAACCAGGAACCCCCCGGCACCCCCTATCTGGGACCCCCCCCTGAACCAGGACCCCCCCTGTACCCCCCCCCCCGGGACCCCCCCAAAACAGGGAACCCCCCGGCACCCCCTATCTGGGACCCCCCCGAACCAGGACCCCCCCGGGACCCCCCCCAAAACAGGGAACCCCCCCCTGTACCCCCACCTGGGACCCCCCCGAACCAGGACCCCCCCTGTACCCCCCCCGGGACCCCCCCAAAACAGGGAACCCCCCCCTGTACCCCCCACCTGGGACCCCCCCTGTCGTCCCCCCCGGACCCCCCCTAAACAGGGAACCCCCCGGGACCCCCTATCTGGGACCCCCCCCGAACCAGGACCCCCCCTGTACCCCCCCCCGGGACCCCCCCAAAACAGGGAACCCCCCGGCACCCCCTATCTGGGATCCCCCCGAACCAGGACCCCCCCTGTACCCCCCCCCCCGGACCCCCCCAAAACAGGGAACCCCCCTGTACTCCCACCTGGGACCCCCCCTGTCGTCCCCCCCGGGACCCCCCGAAAACAGGGAACCCCCCCGGCAACCCCCTATCTGAGACCCCCCCGAACCAGGACCCCCCCGGGACCCCCTATCTGGGACCCCCCCCCTGAACCAGGACCCCCCCTGTACCCCCCCCCCCGGGACCCCCCCAAAACAGGGAACCCCCCCTGTACCCCCCCCCCGGGACCCCCCCAAAACAGGGAACCCCCCGGCACCCCCTATCTGGGACCCCCCCGAACCAGGACCCCCCCGGGACCCCCTATCTGGGACCCCCCCCGAACCAGGACCCCCCCCTGTCGTCCCCCCTGGGATCCCCCCAAAACAGGGAACCCCCCCGGCACCCCCTATCTGGGACCCCCCCGAACCACGACCCCCCCCTGTCGTCCCCCCCGGGACCCCCCCAAAACAGGGAACCCCCCCTGTACCCCCACCTGGGGACCCCCCCCCTGAACCAGGACCCCCCCCTGTACCCCCCCCCGGGACCCCCCCAAAACAGGGAACCCCCCTTGTACCCCCACCTGAGACCCCCTCTAAACCAGGACCCCCCCGGCACCCCCTATCTGGGACCCCCCCCGAACCAGGACCCCCCCGGGACCCCCTATCTGGGACCCCCCCTGAACCAGGACCCCCCCCGAACCAGGACCCCCCCTGTACCCCCCCCCGGGACCCCCCCAAAACAGGGAACCCCCCTGTACCCCCTATCTGGGACCCCCCCCGAACCAGGACCCCCCCGGGACCCCCTATCTGGGACCCCCCCCAAAACAGGGAACCCCCCCTGTACCCCCCCCCGGGACCCTCCCAAAACAGGACCCCCTGTCGTCCCCCCCGGGACCCCCCCAAAACAGGGAACCCCCCGGCACCCCCTATCTGGGACCCCCCCCGAGCCAGGACCCCCCCGGGACCCCCCCCCCCGGGACCCCCCCAAAACAGGGAACCCCCCCTGTACCCCCACCTGGGACCCCCCCGAACCAGGACCCCCCCCGGGACCCCCTATCTGGGACCCCCCCCGAACCAGGACCCCCCCCTGTACCCCCCCCCCGGGACCCCCCAAAACAGGGAACCCCCCTGTACCCCCTATCTGGGACCCCCCCCGAACCAGGACCCCCCGGGACCCCCTATCTGGGACCCCCCCCGAACCAGGACACCCCCTGTACCCCCCCCCCAGGACCCCCCCTAAACAGGGGACCCCCCCTATACCCCCACCTGGGACCCCCCCAAAACAGGGACCCCCCCCCGGGACCCCCCTATCTGGGACCCCCCCTGTACCCCCACCTGGGACCCCCCCCAAAACCAGGACCCCCCCTGTACCCCCCCCCCCGGGACCCCCCCTAAACAGGGACCCCCCCCTATACCCCCCACCTGGGACCCCCCCAAAACAGGGACCCCCCCCCCCGGGACCCCCCCTATCTGGACCCCCCCCTGTACCCCCACCTGGGACCCCCCCCAAACCAGGACCCCCCCGGGACCCCCAATAAGACCCCCCTGTGAGCCCTCCTCGTACCCCCCCAACTGAGAGCCCCCCTGCACCCCCAAACAGGACCCCCCCCCCCTAAATCAGGACCCCCCCACCTGGGACCCCTCCTAAACCAGGACCCCCTGGGACCCCCCCCCACCTGGGACTCCCCCTGTACCCCCCCAAACTGCTCCCCCCGCCCCCCCAAAACCAGGACCCCCTGCACCCCCCATCTGGGACCCCCCCAAACCAGGACCCCCTGGGACCCCCCCCCCCCACCTGGGACTCCCCCTGTACCCCCCAAACTGCTCCCCCCGCCCCCCCAAAACCAGGACCCCCCTGCACCCCCCATCTGGGACCCCCCCCAAACCAGGACCCCCTGGGACCCCCCCCCCACCTGGGACTCCCCCTGTACCCCCAAAACCGGTGTGTCCCCCCCCCCCCATCCCAAATACCAGGACTCCCCCCTGGGGACCCCCCCCCACCTGGGACCCCCCCCCCCCTAAACCAGGACCCCCCCTAACTGGGACCCCCCCCCATCTGGACCCCCCCTCCCCTAAACCAGGACCCCCCCCAGGGACCCCCCCCCCCATCTGGGACCCCCCCCCCAACTGGGACCCCCAATATGGGACCCTCCCTGCACCCCCAAATCTAGGACCCCCCTCCCCTGTACCCCCCAACTTGGACCCCCCCCATCTGGACCCCCCCCCCCAAAACCAGGATCCCCTGGGCCCCCCCCTCCCCCTGCACCCCAACCTTGGGGACACCCCCCCCCCCAATAAAGTCTCTGCAAACTCAGTGCGTTGTGACGTCATTGGGGGGGGGAGGGGGGGACACCCCGAGTTTCATCTGGGGGGGGGAGGGGGGCACACAAGACCATCCCCCCCCCCCCCGCTCCGGGCTGGGTCGATGCGCGATTCCCATTGGTAGCAGCAGCTGTCAATCACGCCGAGAAGGCGGGTTTTGGGGCCAGAGCCGCTTCCCATTGGCCCGCGCCGCCCCCTTTGTCAGAGCCCAGGGAGCGGCTTGTCAATCACACTGAGGGGGGCGGGGTTTTAGGGCGAGCGCCGCCCTCCCATTGGCCCGCGCGGAGTTCCCGCCGAGCGCGCTCAGCCCGCGCTGGGACTGCGCTTCCACTGGCTGAGGCGGCTGTCAATCAGGCCAAGGAGGCGGGGTTTGGGACGAGCGCCCGCTCTCCCATTGGTCCTTGCGGAGCCCCGCTCAGCCCGAGACGGGGCCGCCATTCCCATTGGTGGCGCGGCTGTCAATCCCGCCGAGGAGGGGCGGGGTTTAGAGAAGGAACCGTTTCCCATTGGCCCGCGCGGAGCTCCCTCAGCGCTCCCATTGGCGGAGGGGCTGTCAATCCCGCTGAGGGGGCGGGATTTAAGGGATCCCGCACCCCAGCCACGTAACACACCCCCCCCTCCCCCAGAGCTCCACCCAGGGGGGTGCCCCCCCCCACCCCCCCCCCCCACCCCCCCCCCCCAGCCCCAGGAGCCCCATTGTCCCCCCCCATCCCCCCCAATCCCCCCCCCTCCCCCCCCCAGGGTGCCCCCCCAACCCCCAAACCCCCCATTACCCCCCCTCACCCCCGAGACTCCCCCCCCCCCCCCGCAATGCCCCCCCCCCCGGACCCCCAGGAGTGCCCCCCCCCCCCTTTAATGCCCCCCCGCAACCCCCAACCCCCCCATTACCCCCCCCAACCCCGCCCCCCCAGCCCCCAGGGGTGCCCCCCCCAACCCCCCCTCCCAAGACTCCCCCCCCCCCCCAATGCCCCCCCCCCCAGCCCCCCAGGAGTGCCCCCCCCAACCCCCAACCCCCCCATTACCCTCCCCCTCACCCCCCAGACTGCCCCCCCCTCTCCAATGCCCCCCCCCCTCGAGGTGCCCCCACCCCAAAAGTGGGGGGGGGGGGAGGGGGGTGCTGGGGGGAGGGGGGGGGGGGCAGGGTCCATCCTGCTCCTTTATTTTGGGGTGCGGGGGGGGGGGGTGCAGCGGGGTTTATTACATTTATACAGTCACAGCGCGGCGGGGGGGGGGGACCCCCAAGATTTTTTGGGGGGGGGGGCAAGTGCTTGGAGAAGGGGGGGGGGGGCCCATGGCTCTGTCACAACGCCCCCCCCCCCCTTCAAGTGTCCAATTTGGGGTGTCGTGTCCCCCCCCCAGGGCAATGGGAGACACCCCCCCCGGATTATGGGGGACCCCCCCCCCAAGTGATGGGGACACCCCCCCAAGTGATGGGGGGACCCCCTGGATTATGGGGACCCCCCCCAAGTGATGGGGACCCCCCTCCCCGGATTATGGGGGGACCCCCCCCCGGATTATGGGACACCCCCCCAAGTGATGGGGGGACTCCCTGGATTATGGGGACCCCTCCCAAGTGATGGGGACCCCCCCGGATTATGGGGGGACCCCCCCCAAGTGATGGGGCCCCCCCCCCAAGTGATGGGGACACCCCCCCGGATTATGGGGGGACCCCCCCAAGTGATGGGGACACCCCCCCGGATTATGGGGACCCCCCCCCAAGTGATGGGAACCCCCCCCCCACCCCCAGATTATGGGGACCCCTCTCCCCAAATGATGGGGGCCCCCCCCCCCCCCCCCCCCCCGGATTATGGGACACCCCCCCCCCCCAGGTGATAGGGACCCCTCCCAGGTGATTGGGACCCCCCCGGATTATGGGGACCCCCCCCCCAAGGTGATGGGACCCCCCCTGGATTATGTGGGACCCCACCCAGAGTGATGGGAACCCCCCTGGATTATGGGGACACCCCCCCCCCCTCCCAGGGTGACAGGACCCCCCCCCCCGCAGGTGATGGGACCCCCCTCAGGTATTGGGGACCCCCCCAGGTGATCCGCCCCCCCCCCCCCCACTTGATGGGGAACCCCCAGGATAATGGGGCCCCCCCCCCGCCCAGGGTGATGGGACCCCCTCTTGTTTGGTGCCCCCCCCCCCCAAGGTGTTAGGGACCCTCCCCAGGTATTGGGGATCCCCCCCCCCCCCCATGGCTTGTGCATGGGACAAGGGGGGGGGGGGCCCATATTTCGGGGGGGGGGGGTCAGATGGGTTTTGGGGGGGCATCATAATCTGGGGGGGGCGAGGCACCCAAGATCCGGGGGTCCCCAAGTTCTTGGGGGGGGGGGGTGTCCCAGATTTTTTTTGGGGGGGGGGGCACCTGGATTTTGGGGGGATTCTCATGATTTGGGGGGGTCCCAGGTTTGGGGGGGGGGGAAGTGGATTTGAGGGGGGGGGTCCCCTTGATTTTGGGGGGGGTGCCATTGATTTGGGGGGTCCCCAAGATTTGGAGGGGGGGGGCACCTTGAATTTGGGGGATCCCCCATGATTTGGGAAGGTCCCAGATTTTGGGGGGGGGGCACCTTGATTTTGGGGGGATCCCCTTGATTTTAGAGGGGGTCTCCATGATTTGGGGGGGTCCCCAAGATTTGAAGGGGGGGGCACCTTGAATTTGGGGGATCCCCATGATTTGGGAGGGTCCCCAACATTTGGCCCCATGATTTGGGAGGGTCCCCAACATTTGGAGGGGGGGCCACCTGATTTTGGGGGGGGGCTTGAGTTTAGGGGGATCTCCATAATTTGGAGGGGGGGCACCTGGATTTGGGGGGGATCCCCTTGATTTTAGGGGGGTCTCCATGATTTGGGGGGTCCCCAAGATTTGAAGGGGGGGGCACCTGGATTTGGGGGGGGGTCCCCTTGATTTTAGGGGAGTCCCCAACATTTGGAGGGGGGGCCACCTGATTTTGGGGGGGGGCTTGAGTTTAGGGGGATCTCCATAATTTGGAGGGGGGCACCTGGACTTGGGGGGGATCCCCTTGATTTTAGGGGGGGTCTCCTTGATTTAGAAGGGGTCTCCATGATTTGGGGGGGGTCCCCAAGATTTGGGGGGGGGGCACCTGGATTTTGGGGGGGTCCCCTTGATTTTAGGGGGGTCTCCATGATTTGGGGGGGTCCCCAAGATTTTGGGGGGGGCTCACCTTGATTTTGGGGGCGGGGGGGGGTGCCCCATCCCCACCCATGGGGTGCGGAGTTGTGTGTGCGTGCCCCCCCCCCCCCCCCAACATTGGGTGGGGTCCCCAAGTCAGGGAAGGGGCCCCCCCAAACTGGGTTGGGGGACCCCAAAACTGGGGTGGGGGGGACCCCAAAATGAGGTTGTGGGGGGGGGGTGTGTGTGTGTGTGTGTGGGGGGGGGTCACTTCCGCCGGGCCGAGGCGCTGGGCGCCGCTCGCCCTCGCGCCGGGGGAGCCCCTCGTCGGTGGAGGAGGTGGTGAGGAGCCCCTGGCTCCAGCGCGCCAGCTCGGCGTGTTCCTGCGCCGAGGCGGCCAGCGCCCGCAGCCACCCCCGCATGTCCTCCTGCGGGGGCAAACGCGGTGTCAGGGACAACCCCACCCCACACCCCCACCCCGAAACGTGGCCCGGTAGCCCCAAATCCATCGAGGACTCCAAAAAGACGTCGCCGGAGCCTTCAAAACCATCAAGGACTCCAAAAAACATCTCCAGATCCATCAAAACATCTCCAGATCCTTCAGAACCTTCCCCAGATCCTTCAAAAACATCTCCACATCCATCAAAAACATCTCCAGATCCTTCAGAACCATCCCCAGATCCTTCAAAAACATCTCCACATCCATCAAAAACATCTCCAGATCCTTCAAAACCATCTCCAGATCCATCAAATACATCAAGGACTCAAAAAACATCTTCACAGCCCTCAAAAACATCTCCAGATCCTTCAAAACCACTCCAGATCCATCAAAAACATCTCCAGATCCATCAAAACCATCTCCAGATCCATCAAAACCATCAAGGACTCCAAATACGTCGCCGGAGCCCTCAAAACCATGAAGGACTCCAAAAAACATCTCCAGATCCATCAAAAACATCTCCAGATCCTTCAGAACCATCTCCAGACCATCAAAAACACTCCAGATCCTTCAAAACCATCAAGGACCCCAAAAATACATCGCCGGAGCCCTCAAAACATGAAGGACTCCATAAAACATCTCCAGATCCATCAAAACATCTCCAGATCCTGTCAAAACCATCTCCAGATCCATCAAAAACAACTCCAGATCCTCAAAACCATCAAGGACCCAAAAAATACATCGCCGGAGCCCTCAAAACCATCAAGGACTCCAAAAACATCTCCAGAGCCCTCAAAAACTTCTCCAGAGCCTCAAAAACATCTCCAGATCCTTCAGACCATCTCCAGATCCATCAAAAACTTCTCCAGATCCATCAAAACCATCAAGGACCCCAAAAATACGTCGCCGGAGCCCTCAAAACCATCAAGGACTCCAAAAAACGTCTCCACAGCCCTCAAAAACATCTCCAGATCCATCAAAAACATCTCCAGATCTTCAGAACCATCTCCAGATCATCAAAAACAACTCCAGATCCATCAAAAACAACTCCAGATCCTTCAAAACCATCAAGGACCCCAAAAATACATCGCCGGAGCCCTCAAAACCATCAAGGACTCCAAAAAACAACTCCAGAGCCCTCAAAAACATCTCCAGATCCATCAAAAACATCTCCAGATCCTTCAAAACCACCCCAGATCCTTCAAAACCATCTCCACATCCATCAAAACATCTCAGATCCATCAAAACCATCAAGGACCCCAAAAATACGTCGCCGGAGCCCTCAAAAACATCAGCAGGAGCCAAAAAAACATCTCCAGATCCATCAAAACCATCAAGGACTCAAAAAACCCACCATCAGGTCCCCCAAAAGCATCTCCAGGTCCCCTCAAACCTCCCCCCCCCCCAACCCTGTAGACCCCAACTCAACCTTGTAGACCCCAACCCAACCCTGTAGACCCCAACCCTGGAGACCCCAACTCAACCATGAAGACCCCGATCCAACCCTGTAGACCCCAACCCAAGCTTGTAGACCCACCCAACCCAACCTGAAGACCCCAACCCAACCTTGTAGACCCCAATCCAACCCTGTAGACCCCAACCCTGTAGACCCCAACCCTGTAGACCACAACCCAAACTTGTAGACCCCAACCCAACCCTGTGGACCCCAACCTTGTAGACCCCACCCCAACCTTGTAGACCCCAACCCTGTAGACCCCAACCCAACCATGAAGACCCCAACCAACCTTGTAGACCCCAACCTTGTAGACCCCAACCCAACTTTGTAGACCCCAACCCAACCATGAAGACCCCATCCCAACCTTGTAGACCTCAACCCAACCCTGTAGACCCCAACCCAACCATGAAGACCCAACCCAACCCTGTAGACCCCAACCCAACCATGAAGACCCCAACCCAACCTTGTAGACCTCAACCCAACCTTGTAGACCCCAACCCAACCTTGTAGACCTCAACCCAACCGTGAAGACCCCAACCCACCTCATCCTTGGCCTGCAAGAGGAACTCGCTCCCATCGCTGGTCCTACAAGACAAAGACCTTCTCAAGGCCCACCCCCACCCAACACCGGGACCTTCAGGAGGGTGGAGACCCCTCCCCATGGAGCACCTCCACCTACTTGAGCTTGAAGACGTTCTTCTTCTTCTTGTAGTCGCTGGCCACCTCGCTGGTGGAGTTGTGGAGGTTGAGGAGGGGTTCTCCACCGTGGGTGGTGCCGGCCGCTTGTCCCTTGGCGTCCTTGTAGAAGCCGAGGTCGCCCTTGCTCAGGACGCAGTAGAGGTTGACCCAGGATCTGGTCAAGAGTGGGGGGGGGGGGAAGGACACGAGGGGGTGGGGACACCGGTAGGAGGTTGGACGTTGCCGGTGGGCTTTGTGGTGAGTGGATCTCCAAGCCTTGGTGACCCTTCTCCACCAATGGATCTCCAAGCCCAGGTGACCCTTCTCCACCGATGGATCTCCAAGCCCAGGTGACCCTTCTCCACCAATGGATCTCCAAGCCCTGGTGACCCTTCTCCACCAATGGATCTCCAAGCCCTGGTGACCCTTCTCCATCAATGGATCTCCAAGCCCTGGTGACCCTTCACCACCAATGGATCTCCAAGCCCTGGTGACCCTTCTCCACCAATGGATCTCCAAACCATGGTGACCCTTCACCACCAATGGATCTCCAAGCCCAGGTGACCCTTCTCCACTGATGGATCTCCAAACCCTGGTGACCCCTTCTCCACCAATGGATCTCCAAGCCCAGGTGACCCTTCTCCATCAATGGATCTCCAAGCCCTGGTGACCCCTCTCCACCAATGGATCTCCAAGCCTGGTGACCCTTCTCCATCAATGGATCTCCAAGCCCTGGTGACCCTTCACCACCAATGGATCTCCAAGCCCTGGTGACCCTTCTCCACCAATGGATTCTCCAAGCCAGGTGACCCTTCTCCACTGATGGATCTCCAAGCCCAGGTGACCCTTCTCCACTGATGGATCTCCAAGCCCTGGTGACCCTTCTCCACCAATGGATCTCCAAGCCCAGGTGACCCTTCTCCACCGATGGATCTCCAAGCCCTGGTGACCCTTCTCCATCGATGGATCTCCAAGCCCTGGTGACCCTTCTCCACTGATGGATCTCCAAGCCCTGGTGACCCCTCTCCACCAATGGATCTCCAAGCCCTGGTGACCCTTCTCCACTGATGGATCTCCAAACCCTGGTGACCCTTCTCCATCAATGGATCTCCAAGCCCTGGTGACCCTTCTCCACCAATGGATCTCAAGCCCAGGTGACCCTTCTCCACTGATGGATCTCCAAGCCCAGGTGACCCTTCTCCACTGATGGATCTCCAAGCCCTGGTGACCCTTCTCCACCAATGGATCTCCAAGCCCAGGTGACCCTTCTCCACCGATGGATCTCCAAGCCCTGGTGACCCTTCTCCATCGATGGATCTCCAAGCCCTGGTGACCCTTCTCCACTGATGGATCTCCAAGCCCTGGTGACCCCTCTCCACCAATGGATCTCCAAGCCCTGGTGACCCTTCTCCACTGATGGATCTCCAAACCCTGGTGACCCTTCTCCACCAATGGATCTCCAAGCCTTGGTGACCCTTCTCCATCAATGGATCTCCAAGCCTTGGTGACCCTTCTCCATCAATGGATCTCCAAGCCCTGGTGACCCCTCTCCATCGATGGATCTCCAAGCCCTGGTGACCCTTTACCACCAATGGGATCTCCAAGCCCTGGTGACCCTTCTCCACCAATGGATCTCCAAGCCCAGGTGACCCTTCTCCACCAATGGATCTCCAAGCCCTGGTGACCCTTCTCCACTGATGGATCTCCAAGCCCTGGTGACCCTTCTCCATCAATGGATCTCCAAGTCCTGGTGACCCTTCTCCACCAATGGATCTCCAAGCCCTGGTGACCCTTCTCCACTGATGGATCTCCAAGCCCTGGTGACCCTTCTCCATCAATGGATCCCCAAGCCCTGGTGACCCCTCTCCATCGATGGATCTCCAAGCCCTGGTGACCCTTTACCACCAATGGATCTCCAAGCCCTGGTGACCCTCTCCATCGATGGATCTCCAAACCCTGGTGACCCTTCTCCATCAATGGATCTCCAAACCCTGGTGACCCCTCTCCACCAATGGATCTCCAAACCCTGGTGACCCCTCTCCACCAATGGATCGCCCAGCCCTGGTGACCCTCCACCACCGATGTCCCCCCAAGCCCTCGTGTCCCCCCCCCCCACCTGTTGGACGCCTTCTTGGGTCCATCCAGCTCGTGCTTGCGGAAGAGGAAGCCCTCGTGCTGCACGGTGTGGGTGGGGGGCGGTGGGGGTGGGGGGACGCTGCCCTGCGCCGGGGCCGAGCGGGACCTCCTGGTCTCGCCGGGACCTTGGCCGGGGTCCTTGGGCCGCGGGCGCCGGCGCGGTTTGGGGCGGTCGCGGGCGCGGGGACGGTCGGTCGCGGCGTCCGCTCGGGCAGAGCCTCCGGGCCGCGGGAAGGCGTCCAGGGGGGTCCCGGTCCGGGGGCTGAGGGCGGTGGGAGTCAGGGTGGAGGTCCTGGTGGTCACCGAGGAGGGGGTGACAAGGGGGCGGGGAGGAGACAGAGAAGGGGGGTCAAGGGGAGAGCGAGGGGACAGCAAAGGGACATCAAGGGGACATCAAGGCCACGTTGAGAGGACACCAAGGGGACACTGAGGGGACACAGAGGGAACATTGAGGGGACACCAAAGGGACATTGAGGGGACATTAAGGGGACATCGAGGGGACATCGAGGGGACCTTGAGGGGACATAGAGGGGACACCAAGGGACATCAAGGGGACACCAAGGGGTCATCAAAGGGACACCAAGGGACATCAAGGCCATGTTGAAAGGACACCAAGGGGACACCGAGGGGACATAGAGGGGACACCGAGGGGACATAGAGGGGACATCGAGGGACATTAAGGGGACATCGAGGGGACACCGAAGGAACATTAAGGGGACATTGAGGGGACATCAAGGGGACATCAAGGGGACACCAAGGGGATGCCAAGGGGCACCCAAGGAGAAGCAAGGGGACACCAAGGGGGAGCCAAGGGGTCACCAAGGGAAGCCAAGGGGGACATCAAGGGGACTTCAAGGGGACACCAAGGGAACACCAAGGAGACACCAAGGGGGAGCCAGGGGACACAAGGGACACCAAGGAGACACCAAGGGGGAGCCAAGGATAGCCAAGGAGACACCAAGGGGACACCAAGGAGACACCAAGGGGGAGCCAAGGGGACACCAAGGGGACACCAAGGGACACTGAGGACTCACCGGAGCTGGCAAGGGGCCACCAGCCTCCTTCTCCTGCAGCTGCTCCACGATGTCGGCCAGCGTGGCTTTGCTGTCGGCGGAGATTCGGAAGGAGGAGGTCACGTCGGTCCCGGCCACCCGACGGCGGTGCCACCACCGTTGTCCCCATCCCCGCGCTCACCCGCCGCCCTTGCCGTCGTGTCGCGGTGGCTCCGGCTCGCTGGACTCCTGTCGCTCCAACCGTCGCTCTCGCCGCTCCCGGCGCCGTTCCAGCAGCCCCGTCCTCCCCTCACCGGGTTCTTCGGTCTTGGGGGGCACCAAGGGCTCCCCAGCGGTGGTGGCGGCGGTGGTGGCGGCGGTGGTGGTAGGTGGGGGTTCCACCACGGGAGCTCCGTCTCCAGGAGGTGCTTGGACGCGGTCAAGCTTGGGTTGAAGGCGCTCGGGGTGGAGCTCGTGGCGCACGTAGGCGACGCGGGGCTCCAGCCGACGGGATTCGGGGCGCTCGGAAGCCACTGGAGATGACGTGGTCCCCACCGGGGGCTCCCCCAGAAATTTGCGGCTCAGGAGAGGGGTCGGTGGTTGCTTGTTCTGCTCCGCTTTGAGCTTCTCGATCTGTGGGGGAGGGGGTTGGGTGGGGTGGGGGTGGGGATGGAGATGGAGATAGAGATGGGGATGGAGATGGAGATGGAGATGGAGATGGGGATGGGGATGGGATGGGGATGGGAGATGGGGATGGGGATGGGGATGGGGATGGAGGATGGGGATGGGGATGGGATGGGGATGGGGATGGAGATGGAGATGGGGATGGGGATGGGGATGGGGATGGGGATGGGGATGGAGATGGGGATGGAGATGGGGATGGAGGTGAGATGGAGATGGGGATGGAGTGGGATGGAGATGGGAGATGGGGATGGGATGGGATGGGGATGGGGATGGGGATGGGGATGGGGATGGGGATGGGGATGGGATGGGGATGGGGATGGGGATGGGGATGGGGATGGGGATGGAGATGGGGATGGGGATGGGATGGGGATGGGATGGGGATGGATGGGGATGGGGTATGGGGGATGGGGTGGGGATGGGGATGGGGTGGGGATGGGGATGGGGATGGGGGGATGGGATGGGGATGGGGATGGGGATGGGAGGGGATGGGGATGGGGATGGAGGGGATGGGATGGGGATGGGATGGATGGGGATGGGGATGGGGATGGAGATGGGGATGGGGATGGGGATGGGGATGGGGTTGGAGATGGTGATGAGTTGGAGATGGAGATGGGGATGGGGATGGAGATAGAGATGGGGATGGAGATGGAGTTGGTGTTGGGATGGGGATGGGGATGGGGATGGAGATGGGGATGGAGATGGGGATGGGATGGGGTTGGGGATGGGGATGGGGTTGGGGATGGGGATGGGGTTGTGGGATGGGGAGGGGTGGATGGAGATGGGGTGGGGATGGTGTTGGAGTTGGGGATGGGATGGTGTGGAGATGGGGATGGGATGGGTGGGGTGGAGATGAAGTTGGAGATGGAGATGGAGATGTGGTTGTGGTTGGAGGTGGGTTGAGGATGGAGAAGGGATGGGATGAGGACAGGGGTGGAGATGGGGTGGATACAGGGATGGAGATGCTGAGCTGGTGGCTGCAGTGACCCCAGGGTGGGACAGGCCGGAGGCGGGGGGTGGGGGTGTAGGTAACCTCAACCCCCCCGAGGTGGCCGTACGTGGTGAGACGACGTAGGGAGCTGAACCTCTCCTCCCAGGCGGCGGCCGCCTTGCGGAAGGCCTCGTGACGCCGGATGAGCTGCTCCACCTCGTCCACGCTGCTGCCCAACTCTTGGCTCTTCAGCAGAGGCTCCTGGGCCGTCAGCCAAGCGTCGGCCACCACCGCCTCCTGGGCGAACTGGTGGACCTCCAGCACTGCCGGATAGACGGACGGACGGAAGGACGCGCTCACGGCGGCACCCCCCAAGAGCATCCCGTCCCCATGGTGGTGGAGAACCCCTCCCCAAGGTGACCCCCCCCAAGGTGGGACTCACTCTGCTGCAGCCACTCCAGTGCTTGTCCCACTTCTCCTCATCTCCTTCTTCTTGGCCAGCAGCTTCTCCACGTGGGCTTTGACCTGCAGGGATGGGGGAGATGGGTTGGGACCACCCAACGCTTGGAGACCCAACCCTCCGTGGTTGTCCACACCCCAAACCCACCCCTTGGACCTCGTCGGCCGCGGGGCTCTTGCTGAGGATGAGGGTGCTTGCCAGTGCTGCCAGAAGCAGGCGGCGATGCTCTTGCCGCGGGCTTCGATCTCGCTCTTGAGACTTGGTGGTCGTTCATCAGCAGCTCCACCGAGGAGACGTCCCTGTGAGAGGGGAGGGGGGCTTGGAGGAGGAGGAGGAGGGGACGGAGACGACGTCCCACCAGGGTGGGGCTGGAGAGAGGTCCTTGGCACCATGGATGGGCCAGACGTGGGTCCACCTGATGGAACTGGAGTTGGGTTCTCCAGATGGGACAGGACACGGGTCCTTGGTGCCATGGATGGGCCAGGACGTGGGTCCTTGGGGTGGGATGGGACAGGACATGGGTTCTCCTGGTGGAACTGGAGTTGGGTTCTCCAGATGGGACAGGACACGGGTCCTTGGTGCCATGGATGGGCCAGAACGTGGGTCCACCTGATGGAACTGAAGTTGGGTTCTCCAGATGGGACAGGATACGGGTCCTTGGTGCCATGGATGGGCCAGGACGTGGGTCCTTGGGTGGATGGGACAGGACGTGGGTTCTTGGTGCCATGGGTGGGCCAGAACGTGGGTCCACCTGATGGAACTGGAGTTGGGTTCTCCAGATGGGACAGGACACGGGTCCTTGGTGCCATGGATGGGGCCAGACGTGGGTCCTTGGGTGGGATGGGACAGGACATGGGTTCTCCTGGTGGAAGGAGTGGGTTCTCCAGATGGGATTGGACACGGGTCCTTGGTGCCATGGATGGGCCAGAACGTGGGTCCACCTGATGGAACTGAAGTTGGGTTCTCCAGATGGGATTGGACACGGGTCCTTGGTGCCATGGTGGGCCAGGACGTGGGTCCTTGGGGTGGGATGGGACAGGACATGGGTTCTTGGTGCCATGGGTGGGCCAGAACGTGGGTCCACCTGATGGAACTGGAGTTGGGTTCTCCAGATGGGACAGGACACGGGTCCCTTGGTGCCATGGATGGGCCAGGACGTGGGTTCTTGGCACCACAGAGGGGCCAGGACGTGGTTCTTGGAGCCACCACAAGACGCAGAACCTCTACCTGGGCTTCTCCCCGGCGCCGATCTGGCAGAGGACGCCGTCCATCCAGGTGAGAAGGTCCCTGACGGCGCCGACGAAGCGGATCTTGTCGGCGATGCTGGCCACGTGGAGCCGGCACTCCTCGCACGCCGCCAGGAGCTCCTTCCACGCCCGTAGGACCTCCTGCTCCCTCCCGGCGATGGCCTCGGCGTTGTCCCCGGCGTAGAGGGTCCTCAACTGCGCCGCACCCTCTTGGAGCTGCCTGACTTGGGTCACCAACACCTCCACGTCGTGCTCGAAGGCCCCCAACGCCCGTTGCAAGGCGGTGGCCGACGTCCTCCCCCTCGCGCGCCGCCAGCTCGGGCAGACGTTGCCGTTTCTCCTCGATTTGTCCCAAAACCTCTTTGCAATCGTTGAAGAACTTGTGGAGCTCGTGGGAAGCCGCCAACATCTGCGCCCCGCGTCTCCATCAGCTCCAGCAGGTCCGCCCACGCTTCGTTGACCCCGTCCTTCCACTCGGCGATGGTGGCGCGTCGGCGTGGCCGTAGTCGATGAGTTCGTCCACCATCTGGTTGACGGCGGCGATGCGTTCCTGCCCGAAGCTGCCCGTCTCGCTGGCGAACTCCAGGAACTTCTCCTGGAGGAGCTGGGGTGGGCAGGGATGGGCAGGGGTGAGGGGGTGACCACAGCGGGCGTTGGGATGGGGGTAGGACCCCAACGTGGGGCACGGGTGGTGGCCAAGACCCCAGAATGCACCATTGATGGTGGCCAAGATACCACCATGGAGCTTTGATGGTGCCCAGGACCCCACCATGGAGCTTTGATGGTGCCAGAACCCCACCATGAAGCTTTGATGGTGCCCAGGACCCCACCACAAAGCTTTGATGGTGCCCAGGACCCCACCATGAAGCTTTGATGGTGCCCAGGACCCCACCACAAAGCTTTGATGGTGCCCAGGACCCCACCATGAAGCTTTGATGGTGCCCAGGACCCCACCACGGAGCTTTGATGGTGCCAGGACCCCACCACAAAGCTTTGATGGTGCCCAGGACCCCAACACGGAGCCTTGATGGTGCCCAGGACCCCACCACGGAGTTTTGATGGTGCCCAGGGCCCCACCACAAAGCCTTGATGGTGCCCAGGACCCCACCACGGAGCTTTGATGGTGCCAGGACCCCACCATGGAGCACTGGTGGCACCCAGGACCCCACCATGGAGCTTTGATGGTGCCAGGACCCCATCACGAAGCTTTGATGGTGCCCAGGACCCCACCATGAAGCTTTGATGGTGCCCAGGACCCCATCACGAAGCTTTGATGGTGCCCAGGACCCCACCATGGAGCTTTGATGGTGCCAGGACCCCACCATGGAGCACTGGTGGCACCCAGGACCCCACCATGGAGCAGGGAGCCAGGGTCAAGATGGGGATAAGATGTCAACATGGGACAAGGATGGTGCCCAGGACCCCCGGCACTGGATGGGGACAATTCCAGGACCTCCAGACCATGGACAACCCCAGGACCTCCAGAGCCTGGACAACCCCAAGGACCTCCAGACCTAGGACAACGTCCCCATTGGGACAGGATGGGACAATCTCAGGACCTCCAGACCATGGACAACGTCCCCATTGGGACAGGATGGGAACAACCCCAGGACCTCCAGAGCCTGGACAACCCCAGGACCTCCAGACCATGGACATGTCCCCATTGGCACAGGATGGGGACACCCAGGACCTCCAGACCATGACAAACCCCCAGGACCTCCAGACCATGGACAACATCCCATCGGGACAGGATGGGGACAACCCCAGGACCTCCAGACCACGGACAACCCCAAGGACCTCCAGACCTAGGACAACGTCCCCATTGGGACAGGATGGGGACAATCTCAGGACCTCCAGACCATGGACCACCCCAGGACCTCCAGACCATGGACCACCCCAGGACCTCCAGACCACGGACAACCCCAAGGACCTCCAGACCATGGACAACGTCCCCATTGGGACAGGATGGGAACAATCCCAGGACCTCCAGACCATGGACAACCCCAGGACCTCCAGACCATGACCACCCCCAGGACCTCCAGACCTAGGGACAACGTCCCATTGGGACAGGATGTGGACAACCTAGGACCTCCAGACCATGGACAACGTCCCCATTGGGACAGGAGGGACAATCTCAGGACCTCCAGACCATGGACAACCCCAGGACCTCCAGACCATGGACAACGTCCCCATTGGCACTGGATGGGAACAACCCCAGGACCTCCAGACCATGGACAACCCCAGGACCTCCAGAGCCTGGCCAACCCCAAGGACCTCCAGACCATGGACAACGTCCCCATTGGGACAGGATGGGGACAATCTCAGGACCTCCAGACCATGGACAACGTCCCCATTGGGACAGGATGGGGACAACCCCAGGACCTCCAGACCATGGACCACCCCAGGACTCCAGGAGCCTGGCCAAGCCCACCCCATGGCCACCTCCCAACTGACCGTGACGTGCTCGAAGTCCTGTCCCAGCTCTGGTGAGCCGGCCACCACCTCCTTCTCGGCGATCCAATGCTCCAGCTCGTCCACCTCGCGGTTGAGCTGGTAGAGCCAATACTGCTGCTCCAACTTGGCCTTGCGTTCCTCCACCAGGTCCTTCAGAGACACGTACAGCGGTCAACCTGCGACTGCCGCCTGCTGACCTGTTCGCTGGGCAAGGGACACAGCGCCCGGTGAACCTCAAAAGAACCCCCCCCTCCCCCAGGAGAGGTCCAGGGTGGTGGTGGTGGTGGGTGGTGGTGGGCGATGGAGATGCTTCAACCCACCTTTGAGGGTGGCCAAGTTCCAGAAGCGCCCGGCATTGACGGGACAGTTGGGCGATGGTCTCTTCGTAGTTGTCCCACCGTCTGCTCCGTCAAGAGGTGCTTCTTGAGGAGCTGCAGGGTGCTCTGCTCGTCCTTGGAGGAGAACACGGCGAGGTGGGTGAGATGTTGGACGTGGGGAGGGGTCTCTGAGAGCTTCCCCGCCGCCGCCACCAAAAGCCACCCCTTGGTCACCTTCCCCTTCTCCTCGCTCATCAGCAGCAGCTCTTGCTCGCCCAACCATGACTCCACCTCGGCCACGTCGAAGTAGTATTGCTCCAGCTGGTAGGTGGCATCCAAGGTCTGCTGACGCCGCTCCGCCTGTTCCTGGAGCTCCGTCCACGTGGTCTCCAAGCGCTCCAGGAGACGTCGGACTCCTTCGGCTTCGGGGCTTTTGATGGAGGCCACGGCCCTGGCCCGGTCCAGCACCTCTTCCACGCGAGGTCGGTGGACCTGGATCTCCGGCGGAGGTTCTGGGAGGACGTGGAGAGGAGGTTGGGGTTGGGGGGGATCATCGGGGGGTTGTGTGACCCCCCCCACCGCCCCCGCCGTGGTGTAAGGGCTGACCTGGTTCTTCTTGATGAACTGTTGGACCATCTGGAGGTTGGTGCCGTGTCCTTCAGCGTGGCCAAGGGCAGGCGGTCCTGCACCCACAGCTGGGGCCGGGGGTGGAGCTCAGGGTCAGCCCTGTCCCTGTTCCTTCCCATCCCCATCCCCATCCCCATCCCCATCCCCATCCCCATCCCCATCATCCCATCCCCATCCACCCCATCCCCACCCCCATCCCCACCCCCTCCAACCCATCTCCATCTCCATCCCATCCCCATCCCCATCCCATCTCCATCCCATCCCCATCTCCATCCCATCCCCATCTCCATCCCCATCTCCATCTCCATCCCCATCCCCATCCTCCATCCCCATCCCATCCCCATCCCCATCTCCATCCCCATCTCCATCCCCATCCCCCATCCCCATCTCCCATCTCCTCCATCCCATCCCATCCCCATCCCCATCCCCACTCCATCCCCATCTCCATCTCCCATCTCCATCCCTCCATCCCCATCCCATCCCCATCCCCATCTCCATCCCCATCTCCATCCCCATCCCCATCTCCATCCCCATCCCCATCCCCATCCCCATCCCCATCCTCCATCCCCATCCTCCATCCCCATCCCCATCCCCATCCCCATCTCCTCCCCATCTCCATCCCCATCTCCATCCCCATCCCATCCCATCCCCATCCCCATCTCCATCCCCCCCATCTCCATCCCCTCATCTCCATCCTCCATCCCCCATCCCCATCTCCATCCCATCCCCATCCCCATCCCCATCCCCCATCTCCATCCCCATCTCCATCCCCATCCCCATCCCCATCTCCATCCCCACCCCACCTGACCCCACCTGACCCCACCTGACCCACCCCACCTGTACTCACCACCTCGTCCTCCAGCTCGTGGCTGACCTGATGAACCTCCTTGGATGCCAACAGGATTCTCCGCCGCTCCTTGAGGGGCTCGATGAGGCGGACAATGCGGGTGCCCACCGCGCTCTGCCGCTCGCCCACCGCCTCCCTGCCCGCCGCCTGCGCTGGCAGCGCCGCCGCCGCCGCCTGCAGCTCGCCCACCTCCTTGGACCACTCCTCCACCTGCGACTCCATCGTCTGCGGGGGCGAGGGGGACACGGGAACGGGAGGGCTTTGATGGTGGCACCAGGTTATGGGG
Organism: Neomorphus geoffroyi; assembly: GCA_033558235.1. NCBI lineage: Eukaryota > Metazoa > Chordata > Aves > Cuculiformes > Neomorphidae > Neomorphus > Neomorphus geoffroyi. The sequence continues at coordinate 28,850 of JAUMJM010000281.1, forward strand.
CACCAGGTTACGGGGGGCACCAGGTTATGGGTGACACCAGTTATGGGTGGGCACCAGGTTACAGGGGGCACCAGGTTACGGGTGACACCAGGTTATGGGGAGGCACCAGGTTATGGGTGACACCAGGTTATGGGTGGCACCAGGTTATGGGGGGCACCAGGTTATGGGTGACACCAGGTTATGGGTGGGCACCAGGTTACAGGGGGCACCAGGTTATGGGTGACACCAGGTTATGGGGAGGCACCAGGTTATGGGTGACACCAGGTTATGGGTGGCACCAGGTTATGGGGGGCACCAGGTTATGGGTGACACCAGGTTATGGGTGGGCACCAGGTTACAGGGGGCACCAGGTTACGGGTGACACCAGGTTATGGGGAGGCACCAGGTTATGGGTGACACCAGGTTATGGGTGGCACCAGGTTATGGGGGGCACCAGGTTATGGGTGACACCAGGTTACAGGGGGCACCAGGTTACGGGTGACACCAGGTTATGGGGAGGCACCAGGTTATGGGGCACCAGGTTATGGGTGACACCAGGTTATGGGTGGGCACCAGGTTACAGGGCGGCACCAGGTTACGGGTGACACCAGGTTATGGGGAGGCACCAGGTTATGGGTGACACCAGGTTATGGGTGGCACCAGGTTATGGGGGGCACCAGGTTATGGGTGACACCAGGTTACAGGGGGCACCAGGTTACGGGTGACACCAGGTTATGGGGAGGCACCAGGTTATGGGGCACCAGGTTACAGGGGGCACCAGGTTACGGGTGACACCAGGTTATGGGGAGGCACCAGGTTATGGGGAGGCACCAGGTTATGGGTGACACCAGGTTACGGGTGACACCAGGTTATGGGGAGGCACCAGGTTATGGGTGGGCACCAGGTTACGGGGGGGACCAGGTTATGGGGCACCAGGTTATGGGTGACACCAGGTTATGGGTGGGCACCAGGTTAAGGGTGGCACCAGGTTATGAGGGGCACCAGGTTACAGTGCTCACCAGGTTACGGGGGGCACCAGGTTATGGGGCACCAGGTTATGGGGAGGCACCAGGTTAAGGGTGGCACCAGGTTACGGGGGGCACCGGGTTATGGAGAGACACCAGGTTATGGGTGGGCAACAGGTTATGGGTGGGCAACAGGTTATGAGGGGCACCAGGTTACAGTGCTCACCAGGTTACGGGGGGCACCAGGTTATGGGAGGCACCAGGTTAAGGGTGGCACCAGGTTACAGGGGGCACCGGGTTATGGGGGGCACCAGGGTATGGGTGGCACCAGGTTATGGGGAGGCACCAGGTTAAGGGTGGCACCAGGTTAAGGGGGCACCAGGTTATGGGTGGCACCAGGTGCTGGGGGGTTCTATGCCCCAACACCTGACATAACCTGGTGTCCCCCCAGCACCTGGTGCTCCCCTTAAGCTGGTGACTCCCCAACACCTGATGCCCCCCACAACCCCGTGTCCCCCCGTAACCTCATGTCCCCCCACAACCCTGTGTCCCCTCAACACCTGGTGTCCCCCACAACCCCGTGTCCCCCCATAACCTGACGTCCCCCCATAACCTCGTGTCCCCCAACACCTGATGCCCCCCACAACCCCATGTCCCCTCGTAACCTTGTGTCCCCCAACACCTGGTGTCCCCCCAACACCTGATGCCCCCCACAACCCCGTGTCCCCCCATAACCTGACGTCCCCCCAACACCTTGTGTCCCCCAACACCTGGTGTCCCCCCAACACCTGATGCCCCCCACAACCCCGTGTCCCTCCGTGACCTGACGTCCCCCCAACACCTGATGCCCCCACAACCCCGTGTCCCCCCGTAACCTGACGTCCCCCCCATAACCTCGTGTCCCCCCATAATCTTGTGTCCCCCAACACCTGGTGTCCCCCCAACACCTGATGCCCCCCCACAACCCCGTGTCCCCCCATAACCTCATGTCCCCCCACAACCCTGTGTCCCCCAACACCTGGTGTCCCCTCAACACCTGATGCCCCCCCACAACCCCGTGTCCCCCCGTAACCTGACGTCCCCCCAACACCTCGTGTCCCCCAACACCTGGTGCCCCCCATAACCTCATGACCCCCCATAACCTCGTGTCCCCCAACACCCGGTGTCCCCCAACACCTGATGCCCCCCACAACCCCGTGTCCCCCATAACCTCATGTCCCCCCACAACCCTGTGTCCCCAACACCTCGTGTCCCCTCAACACCTGATGCCCCCCACAACGCCGTGTCCCCCCATAACCCCGTGTCCCCCCATAAACATGACGTCCCCCCAACACCTGATGCCCCCCACAACCCTGTGT